>JBAMAZ010000017.1:0-21293 GCA_037043665.1 Drosophila differens
AAGATGGTCAAGCCCCACCTCCGTCACTACCAGGTCGTCGGCCGCGAGTCTCCATCGGAGAAGAACCCCGAGCCCACCGTCTACAAGTTTGAGGTGTTCGCCCCCAACTTCGTGGTGGCGAAGAGCCGCTTCTGGCGCATGATGCGCATCAAGAACAAAGTCAAGTCCACCCATGGCGACATCCTTTCGTGCAAGACCGTCAAGGACGCCAAGCTCGCTGCCCGCAACTACTCTGTGGACATCGCGTACTACAGCCAGCGCTGCGGCTACACGCACATGATCAAGGAGTTCCGTGATGTCTCGAAGTCCGGTGCCGTGTGCCAGGCCTACCACGACCTCGCCTCCCGCCACCGCGCTCGCTACCACAACGTTGAGCTCCTCGGCGTGAAGAGCATCCCCAACCACGAGGTCAAGCGCCTGAACATCATCCAGTACCACGCCTCCGACCTTTCCTTCCCGCTGCTCCAACGCCGCGTCAAGGCCGCGCGCAAGGAGCGTGCCATCATTGTCAAGAAGGGCACCAAGCGCGCTGTTGTGGCGTAAGGTGCTTCACATGCGGCAGTGAGGTCTTTGCACAGGATTCGTGTCTCCGGGAGAATGGATACTATGCATATTTTTCAGTGATTTCTCTTCTAAAAATTAAGAAAGAAGGTTTAGTGTACTGCTCTGATGCGTGGTTCACGTGTACTTTGCGGATGCATGCAGATGTGCACAACCCCATTATGGCGTTCTATCACTCCTCAATCTTTGTCACTGCTGAGTACTGCTTCCATCGACGCACGAGCGGAGTTGTGCGGCACTACGTGGGTTTGCCTAATCAAGGTTAGGTCCCCATACAGCATGAGTCGTAGAGAGGCGGCTCCCACAGTCACACCTATGCCTCGTCCCATTGTTCATTTGAATGTGCTCTGCACCGAATCCTCGGTTGACATTTCAACCACCGCGCGTGTCCTCAAAGAGCTCTTCCTCCTGCGCGGGGCGACCTCCGCCCGCCCTCAACCAGAGGTAACCCTCGCCCTCAGCCCAGAGGAGGAGCAGCAGATGCAACAGAAGCCGCCGGTCCCCTCTTCCGGTGGGCGGTCACGCGGGACCTCCATCGTGGTCAACGACACCACATCGTTTGTCGTCCACGCGATAGCGAAATACGTGACGCACCTAGAGAAGGCACGCGGGATACGCGCCGGGACCATCAACGCGGATGCCGAACTGAAGGCAGCCGAGATTGCCCTCTACGGCGACCCTCACGAGGAACCCGTGGTGGGGGAGTCGCCGGCCCCCAAGGCCGGCCATCCCCGCTCCAGGGCTCCGAGGGTTGCCCAGGCCGACAAAAAGGGGCGGCGTCAAAGAACCGGATCGATCGCCCGGTCCCAGCAGAAGGAACGAGAGGAAGCCGATGCCGCTGTTTGTGCGATGCGTCGACAGCGCTACTGTCAGAGTCACCTTCCCCTCTGTGAGCTGCTGTACGTACCAACGACGCTCCTGGACGCCGATGCGGTAGCGGAAGCGGAGACCTCACAAGAAGTCTCGGTGGAGGAGACCAAGCGATCCCCCCTTCTCATGATCTACGAGTTAGAGGACCAGGGCACCTACTTGGAGGACGACAGCATGCTCGTGAACTGGGAAGCTATCTTTTGGGCGACAGTTGAGTCATTCATTCCCCCGGGCCTCACTGATATCACGGCTGTATGGGCAGTCGCTGACGTTCGGCAGCTTACAGCATTACGATGGACTCCACCGAAGAGGGCCGGGGAGTCTGCCGCTCAGGAAACCACCGGCAATGACGAGAAGAAACCCAGCCGGAGAGGCAGCTTGAGGAACCTCAGTCTTGGCCGGGGGCGCCGCCGTCCCGCACCGCGACAAGTCAGCCGGTTCTACCCACAGCAAGAAGACTGTGCCGGATGCAGTGATCACCAACCCACCGTCACCATCTGTGCGGCACCTTCTTCCACGGAGTGTTGCATTCCTGAACGATTCGGGCTATACGGACCGCACGGTGCTGCCCGCCGACTACGACCCCGCGACGGCTTTCCTCGGTAGGGGCAAGGGCGACTCGCTGGACGGCGTTGCTGGCGGCAGTCGGTTGGCCACGGCCGACTCAAAACAAGGGAAGGGCCGCGCGGCTGGCCGAGTGGGAAAAGGTGGCGGGAAGTCAAAGAACGCCGGAGGGGTGGAGAATGGCTCGCTGACTACACCGGGCGACTATGACCTGAACGTCGTGCAGTTCTACGACGCCTCGGTCGACGTGGATGAGGTGCTGTACAGCTGCCAGTCCTTCGCAGAGTTCATGGCAAAGGAGCAGCGCTTTCTTTCACAGAAGCAGTTCCTGCTGCAGCAGCGGGACGTGGCCTATCCCGTCGGCACCTACGTCAGAGCACCAGAGCGGCAGCTGTTGCATCGGTCAAACGCTGTAGAAAACAGTCTAGGCGTGGCCCCGTCGGTCACGCTCGTGTCATCGCCGGCACCACAGCCGCCGCGATGGCTGGCGCAGGCCTCCCCGCTGGAGGTACACCTTGCCGAGTTGCATCACCCCATTCCATCCCTTACTCAGTTCGCCGCCACTTTGCTTGAGAGTTTGAAGCAGGTCCCTCCGTCTTCGCTAAGGTTGTCCACCGCCTCAGAGGCCCACACGAAGAAGGGGGCGGCAGAGCCCTCACAGAAGATACCACAGCCTCTGCCGAGCAACTAATCCCAACCCTGAAGCCGTGCGACGTCCCGTACCCCGCGCGGTCGGAGCCGGTCCTTCGTCTTTTCCACATGCAAGTCAAGGGCGTTACGGACCCCAAGTGGCTGATAGAGGGCCAACGCGTACTTCTGCCCGTCCTCTCGGACATGAGCGACGTAGTCGATGCCTACAACTCGTGGCGGTCGACGAAGCAGACCCTTGCAGTGCCAATGAAGATACAGGCGGCGCTACGGGAGGTCGAGATGGAGGCCGAGATTCTGCGGTGTGAGGCGATCCGGATGCCGGAAGATACAGATGGTACACTCCCCTGTTCGATTCCAAAGGGGAACATCAACGAAATGACTGGCCTGTCAAGCGCCGCACTACGCCGCGAGGCCGCCCCGCATGTGCTCGGCACCAAGCACGATCCTGTCTATCCTGAGGACGGAGCGGCCGTTCCGAGCCAACCCAAAATTGTCTACGTGGATCCTGAACCCACCACCAACCTCGGCACCATGTACCTGCGTGACAAGTACCTAGGCGGTCTGTTTACTTGTCTGTCTGCCATGCAGGCCCTGGTGTCACAGGCTACCTCCAATCTTGCCCGGCATCTACCTCTACAACTTATAAAACCTGTCCAGCAGCTCGTGCCAATCGCCTCGGTGGCATGTGCTAGCCCTGCTGCTACTCTCGAGGAGTGGTCTGCGGCGAAGAGGATCCATAGGAAGCTGCCCAACTCCACTGCCGCGCAGAAATCTGCCGTCCCTGACGCGGAATGCGCCACCACCGGTGACGATGATGATAGGACCCCGATTCGTGTTCTCACTGACGCTGAGGACATGGCGTATTCACCGGGAGGCGATGTCCGCCTCCCGTTTTTTCGGAGCTACGCGGTAGGGGCCGGGACGGCCCGAGGTGACAACCATGGCACCCAGTCTATTCGCGACGGCGACCGCGCCAAGTGCGTGAAGGACGAACACGACCGGAAAAGGAGGGAGGCGCAGCAGCAGCTAGAGTCGACATGCACTCCCTCACCAACGCCAGTGCTGTTGGCAGCCTCCGCAAGGGCGGGCGGAAGAAGGGCAGCCAGCGGGATAGCTTTCGTGCCTCCGTAACGGTCAGCGAGGCCGTGCCCGCTGATAAGGCGTCAGCTCCTCTCTGTCCGCACGTCGACGATGTCTGCTACACGGCGCCAAACGACCACGCCCTCGACCGCAAGCACCCACCGGTTCACCCGCCAGAAGTGTGCTGGCTCGTCGAGCAGTATGTCACCAAGTCTCTCGGCTACTTCGCCTTCGCGAATTGCGGTGAGCAGAAGCAGCGGCAGCACAAGTTGCCCCCAACGGCGGGGTCGTTCTTTCGGAGTGTGGCGACGCTGCAAGAGCTACACGGCGACCAACTTGGCGGCTGCTCGCTACCCGATGCCGCGGGACTGGAGGAGGACCGCCTGCGCGTTGCAGTGAAGGAAATGGAGCAGGATATTAGTGTAGAGCTGCTGCACGCTGCGACGGGCGGCTCAATGGATGGCGCGACGCCTTCCCGCTCCCACTTGACTTGCACGGCGGAGTTGCTCCGGACCGTCTCCGTGGGACCATCCAGTCTGCATGATGAGGAATTGCTGCGAGCCGTAGAGAGGAGCCTCACCGTTCGGGAACGGGAGCACATCATTGGGCAGACCCTACTGAACATGATTGCCGCGTACGGTGGACTGTCCCCGCGACGACACCCCAACGACGTCTACGGGGTCCGAGACCCATGGATCAACTACAACATCGAGGAGCGTCTCTCTCTAGTCTGTGCGTACAAGCGGATGCTGGACTACCGGCTGCGGTTCGGCCCCCACAACACATCGCTCCTGGCACTAACGAACGCGAATGAGAAGACGAGTGCGCTGCTGGGGACGGGGGGGTGCCGTCAGGGAGTCGGTGGCTCACCGACGCAGACAACGCTCTTCTCGCGAGATGCCGAAAATATTTTCTCCCCCCGCCGCGCGGACCAGCTGTGGGTGACGGGGGTACGGACGCCGCCGGGGCGCTTTCGGCGTCTGCTGTGGGTGCACACCTTACACGGCATCCATACTTTAGAGAACTTTTCTCGGTGGCAGCAGTGGCTGAGTGCGGCCGACGCGGAGGGCACCGTGGCGGACTCGTACGGTGGGATGCTGCGTGAGTCCATCCGCCACATACTCGCGCGGCCACACCTCTGGGTGGCCTCTTCCAGCAAGCGTGGGGTGCATACGGTTGCGAAGGGGGGAGGAGAAGCCCAGCCTCCCAGGGTGGTGTGGCCGTCCAGTCGCTACGAGGACTTCCCGAAGTACTGGCCGGAAAGCCGGCAGGCAGTGTTCCCACACTCTCAGGCGATTGTGGAGGTGGTGACTACTCTAACCACTCGGGCGGTCCACTACGTGGACCATCAGGAGGTTGTGGCTACTCTCCACTATACACTGCCCGTTCCGAATGTTCTGTGCCCGATGCCCGAGGTGCTAGACGCCACTTCCCTTCTGCGGCGACTGAGACCAGACGGTAGTAGTAGGTTGCCGGAGACGGGCCGTAGCCACTTCTGTGCTCGCTTCGATGATGGGGTGACCTTTACATGCGCGAAGACGCCGATCACCAAGTCGGACGACACCTCTAGCCCCGAAGTTCTCCGCAGTGAACCGAGCACTTGGTTTGCCGAGGTCCCTAACGACAACGATACCCTATCAGCGGGACAGGACTCCGGCAACGTGGACGTTTCGGAGACATACACGTCGATAACCGCTTTGGCGCGAGAGGGTAAGAGCAGCGCTAGGCGGCAGCGCAACCGCATCTCGACGAAGGGAGTCGCCGCGATGGAAGAACAGAACAACCGCGCCAAAGCCCTTTATGCAGCGATCCTCCACCTTCGCGGAGTTGTGGAGAAGCCGGTGGCCCCGCTTTCTCGGACGGGCGAGGTTCGCGCGTGGACACGGCCAGAGACCTCCCGAGCGGCGGAGGGGGTGGACGGCAAGAGTGGGGACATCGCCGCCGCGTGGCGACAGCGAAGCTCTGCACTGACTACAGGTGACACGTACCAGTCCGGCAAAGGAGGTGCGCCTGCCTCGTCTACTCGACGGGGAATGGGTGCCGCGAGTCGTGCCGAAGCCTTTTCGGTTGCACACCACCAAACAATCGACTTCAACGTTACCAGCAACCTATGCACCTTCGCTTCGTGGGAAGGGGACGAGCATCTCTGGATGCATTACGTGGCCTCGCCAGTGACGCCGACCTCCAGTAGCGGTGCTCTCTGTCCCCTCTCCTGCGCGCACGAGGACGCGGGCCCCAGCACACCACTCCTCCTTTCCATGGAGTTGGAAACCCACCGCACCGTGAGCCAGACCACCGGTGTTGTAACCCGCTACTTTCTCTCAGGCAGTGAACGAGTACTGTTCCCCACGGGATCTGTCATCACGCGGTTCAAGTGTGTAATGCCAGTCGAGACCACCTTGTGTGAGGCTAAGAACCCTCCTATTCTTATGACGGGGGAAGCGGAGGTTAGCGCTTCAAATACAGTCTTTGTAGAAACGCTCCAGTTGCCGACTGGCCGCATCTATGTCCGGAGTGTGGGCCGAACCGCCGAGAACGTGACAGTAGCCCGCTCGCCGTATATTCGCCTCAGCGCGAACCTCGCGAAGGGCGCCACCTACGACGCGGGTAGCTGCTGCTGCGTTGTCACGCGTCTAGACGGCGTGACGACGGCCTTGTACTACGGCTCCGCTACTTCGGCTGCTGCCTTCCGCAAGAGTCTCGATTTTCGTTGTACTGACGATCTCTACTGCCGAGTTGTGCTGCACGACGACGGCACCAGCATTACGACACTGTACCCTGCCCTCAACCCCAGCCGACCTGCTGTCGCCATAGTGCCACTAATGAACGAGGTGGACGCCATCCTTGATACCTGTGGTATGCCAACACCAGGGAAAGGTGACGCAGTGTGGTGCATCGACTCGCAGCGCATGCCCCGTATCTTCCTCATACCTACCTGGGAGAATGTGACCTCCCCAGAGCCACCGATACCGTGCTGCTCTTTCCACGTCATATTCGGTGACGGAACAGCCCTGAAGCGCTACGCCGCGAAGAAGGTCGTGCGCGAGCACTCGGTCTGGTTCCTGGAAACCGCTTTCACGAGGCCTTCCTACACGACCGTGCGCATCGTCCACCAGAGCTCCCTCGTTACGCTTGAACCGGCTGATGCCCAGGTGCGAAACGACGCGCAGGTGCGGCCGCACGCACTCGCGGTTGCCGAAGGATTTCCTGTCTTCGACCTCGCTCTCGGAGGGCTACGGCTTGTGTGACACAGCAACACGTCCTGAGTGTGGAGAATCTCTTCTCAGTCACAGAAGATATTGCCGTGTCGCTCCGTCCATCGAGTTGGGAGGCCCTTCTGCGGGAGCTGCTGAACAAGACGTACAGTCCACATCGCCTTCCGAAGGCCACACAGGCTGCCCTGGTGGAGCGCCAGCGGGTGTTGGACGAACAGGAGATGCAAGCCCGTGCACTGTGTGGTTCCAACTACATGCCTTCCATTGTGTCGCGGCTCAGTGAGCTGGTCGAGGCCTTCATCATCAAGGGCGAGTTACTGAAGCCTGAGTTGCTTCGTACGTTGGTTCGCGAGTCCGACCTGCGGAGTGTGACGCTGACGTCAAGCCTCTACACTATCAGCGAGTCACCCTTTGGTCATCCCGTGCGTCAGAACCCTTTCCTGAGCGCTGGGCCGCGCAACATGCGGTTGCGCTTGGGACCGTGGGACGGACGGCAGCAACGGCTCACCCGAAGCGTTCACGGACTACGGCGTACACCCACTGTACTTCAAGGAACTGGCGAACGGCGAGGTGTGGCAGCTGCTGCGCGAGGCGGAGGTGCTCGAGGCGTTCCGTGCAGCTACCGCTGAGGACATGGCGGCAGAGGTATCCCTTAACGCTGGCATCCCAGCTGGTGAGGCGGGTATCCAACAACTCACCATGCTGCGTGTCGTGCGAGAGGACGCCAGCAGCGCGTGTGATCCCGCGGTAGCAACTGCGGTCGCAGCAGGTAGGCCCTCCAAGGTCACACACACAGTGCTGCCCGGTACCGATAGCGACCCGCAATACCTCCTTTCGTGTGTGATGGGTCAACAGCAGCAGCTAGCGAAGTTCCACTGCGGTACGACGGCGGCGGCAGCAACTTGGTCACGACCCAGCCGCTCTCTAGGGATCGCCGGCCCGTCGCCCTCAACGAGCAGCGGCCGGTGGCTGCCTGCCATTGTGCAACCTCCCCCTCAGTACATCCCCTTGCCATGCGAGGATACCAGAGCGAAGACCCTTCGTTACAGGTCCGCTGCGTTGTCAACGACGCACGTACCGGTGCAGTCGGAACTCATTCGTGTGTTTCTGTCCTTGGAAACTCTCTCCGACATCAAAAAATCGTCATTGGGAGTGAGGTGCGGCGACACGAGGCGTTTTATCGCCTCGGGAAGTACCATCAGTTAATGGTAAACAACCTCCTACCCGAGGTGCCGCCAGAATATGCAGAGACTCAGAAGCAGCTTCAAGAAGTCTACTACAAACTCCACCGTGATAAGAAGGCCGCTGCGAACTCGGTGGCGGCGTCGCCGATTTCGTTGCCCCCGGTGGTTCGCACGGCGGTTGAGGATATTGAAATCATATAGTAGGTGCACCCCCATGTAAAAGGACAATGGTGAAGTCGGATTGGGCCCCACCAACGTCGGATTGGGCCCCACCAACGTCACCTCGGTTGTCCTCTGCGACGCACACTGATGTACACTTATTAGGTCCATACACCTTTTCATGGAATTCACGGCAGCGCATCACACCAAACGTTACGGCATTGATGCCGTACGAATTGAAAATGCCAATGCGACACCTCCACACCTTCCCAGGTATCACGCATCTGTCTTTACTTTATTTATTTGGGGCACGTCGTCTACCCCACTGAATGACGGAGCAGGAGTTCCAACCAACATTTGGATTCGTAGACAGATAGACTATACTGCCCCTACAGTTCTCTGTGAGGTTTGAATCAGCGGATGCACTCGACGGTTGAGCGGCGCCACGCCTCTGCTGCTCGGCGTCCTAGGGATTGTGCAGTCTCTTAGTACGCTGCCGAGGACACTGTCTCCGGGGCTGGCGGCAGCCGATGCCGAAGAATGCCAGGAACTGAGCTGCATTCCCCCCCCCCTCTGTTTCCTTCCCAGCACGTAATCAACCTACTGATGGACACTCTTACGCTTCTCTCACATGCAACTTCTCTCTGCACGCAGGCAGCAACCACGAGACCGCTAGGGGAGAATGGAGCACGGTTTTGCAAGGAGACCTACCGGTAATCTGATGCTACCGAAATCTTTCATGTGGGTATTCGACTCCTCTCTGCCTTCTTCAATACAGTTTCACAGAACAAACGTCGGGCGTGTTGCGAGGACGCTCCGGCAATATAAAAAATAGAGTCTGCAGAGGTTTCTCGAGATCTCTGACCTGCGTTCCACTATTATCTTAGGGGTTCTTAAGAGTGAAGTCACAGTAAGAAAGGCACGGGGGGTACCCAAGTGTATCGCAGAATGTGGAAACGCGAGTCCGGCGACTGGGAGCAGCGCCGCCATCGACGCAGAATTGTCGACACACCGCAGCTGCAGCTTCCTGAATCTAAAGCATCGCCCCGCCATGTCCATATGTTCGTCAACCGCGATTTCCATGACGAGGCCCCTAGCATGTGCGACCGGCCGCTGTGGCTTCCGAACCTATCCTCCCTGCGCTGGAAGTGGCTCAGTCCCCGCAGTGGGTCCTTTCACGGGGGTCGACCAGGACATGCGGTTTGAACTCAGGGGTACCTGAACCTCCACTTTGGGCGCGTGTTGGCTCTCGTGGAGCCTCTCAGTGTTCCCGGTGGGACGTATCTGACGAAAGGAGGCATGACGCTCCACAATCCGACGGTGTGCTGCGTATATTTTGAGAGCCCTGTAGTGGCTGCGCAGGTGGTGTACGCTGAGACACATTACTTCAGCGTGGAGCTGGGGGCCGCGTGCTCCGCCTCACAGTATGGAGCGACCGCCGACGGTTCTGAGCCACTTGTCGATAGTACGATTGTGGAGTGCACAGCCGCGTGGGTGAGCGATCCAAGCATGCGGATGTCTCTGGAGCCACAGTCGGTGCCGGCGGCCACTATTCCGCCATCGGATGCCCATGGCAATTCTCCTTTTCGGCGCTCGTCAACGCTTCCGGGGGACGCCGTGGCGCCCACGCGAAGCCCCTCATTCTTGTCTGACCGATCCTCCTCTTCGGCGGCGACAGTAGACGAATCTCAAAAGATCAAAGGGCATGATCGCTCTGCTGCTCGCGGCAGTACTGTCCAAAACAGCCGTTGGAGCGCCGACTGCAACACGTCGATTCTATCCATGTTTATTACCTCGAGTATCAGTGGTAATGTATGGGTTAGCGTTCTCCGCATTATCATCCTGATCCTGTGGACAGGAGTGAATACTGTGATGAGCCTGTTCGGCAGAGAGCAGCACACAAGCGGGGAGTCCACGGACAGAGCGTCTTGTCGGTCCGCCACCGCCAGCACCGAGGATTTGCATCATGTCATCCTTACCTTTTCCCGGCGCCGCCGCCGCCTCCAGGTGAGCAGCGCTTTCCTGTATGATGATTCGCTGAACCCGCTGGATAACGCCTTTCAGGCCCTGACCTCACTGCTGCCCTTAACTCCTTCTACGATGGATGTTGACGTGCTACTCTGGAGCTGGTTGCGGGTGCGGAGTCCCTACACGGAGTACAATCTTCGGCAGCTGCGCAGTTACCTAGACCAGCAGGCATTGCCGAGGACCAGCATGGTGAACCCTCTACCGACCCACTTATCCGGTGACGGGCGGCAGTACTGCTCCGATGCAGCAGTCCCGCCTGTGCTTATAACATGGCGTCCCACTTGGTGGTTTACTCGCTACGTGGTGGTATCTTCGCTGCTACTGATGTTGGTCCTGTGGCGGGCCACGGCGCTCCTCCCTGATTGGACAGGAGACGGGTGAGTTGTAAGTAACGTTGTCTGTGTTGTCCGTCGATGGACGGGAAGCGATCTGTTGTGCCTTCAAGGAGTTCGATATGCCGTTATTCCCACACTAAGTGAACTGAACTGCCGTTGCGGGGGTGAACCGTAGCATGTCGCAGGCTCCGCAGCTGACTTGAGCAGACGTACGACGTCATGCCCCTCATCTCTGCTTCGCATCTGTCTTTCTTCATCACCAAAGCGGTCTGCCTATTTATGACAGCATAGGCTCCCCCACCATAAGAGGGCTCACCACACCCACACGCATTACCGACGGACGCCTAGCCACTGAAGCGTGTATTCATTTTATTGTTATTTTCATCCGAATGACTGCGCCGACGGCCGGAGACCAGCCATCCCCACACGAGGTAGACAAGTCACCGAACGCCGATCGTTGTGTTAGTGAAGCTCGTTTCACAGATATGAACTTCACTCAGTTCTTCAGTTTATCCAGAGATTGACAGCGCGACACGGACTGCTTCCCTCCTCGTCGGTGCTGTCCTGCTGGTCCCAGTAGAGTTACGCACGAAACTAAAGACATCCCTAACGTGCCCATTATGTGCACGCTTGCTGCGCTGCAACCCTACGGCTGTGGTGCCGTGGGCATCTATTCTGCTACGATTGTATCAATTGCGCCACGGAGGAAGGGTTCGGAACTTACCAGGCACTACCATGGCCCTGGTCACACCAGCTGTGTCCGAAGTGCGAAGGAGCATCGCATCGTCGCCCACACGGAAGAAGAAAATACGGTTTACATGCCCCGTATGCCTGGGCCCCTCCTTCAAGTGGACCTTAGTGAAGCTGCCGTTGGTGGAGGAGATGTGCTCTCAGCTGCACCAAAGGTTGCCTGCCCTGGAAGACGAGTTACGGCAGCTGACGGAGGCAGATGTTGTGGAGCGACTCCCTGTAGCCAGCCTCTCGCAGGAGCTCTTCGTGGTAGATGGTAGACATGGCCTGGACAGTCGAGTTGCCACGCATGGGGACCTTCCCATAGACCCTACCCGCATCCAAGCTAATGCACCACGTGGAGGGGTTACCTCGGCATCGACCTTATCGCCGCGCTCCGCTACTCGACCCACTTCGCAGGCTGCATCACCCCTTGTAGTGTTACCGGTACCGCTTGTGACGAACACCGGTTGCGTAGACGACGACAGAACAGCAGCCACCACAGTTGCCGCTCGTGCAGCCTCGCCGGGAAACGTACTGCCCTACCCGACTCAGTGTACCATGGATGTGTTCGCCAGGCCGATGATGGCCATGTCGAACCGGTCCGGTCGGGGCGCTCAACTCACCGAACCTCCGTCCCAGTGTGGCGGACACATCCGGATGCCAGTTCACGACAGTATGGTTCCGTGCCTGGCTCAAGGGACGCCACGTTGTGGTCCTGACGAGGAGGTGTGGCCGGACCACATACCTGCAGGACCGGGGAGGAACGTCGTTTGCCTGTGACAGGAGTAGACTGCAACCTGCTAGGCGCCAGTGAGGACAGCATGCCAATAGCAGCCGCAGTGACCACAGAGCCGACCGCGCCACTAGACCCCGTCTTCCTGACCAACGCCCAAACCACCCCTCCACACCGCCTCTGGTGTTGCACCTCGATGACTCCTTCCCACAGGAGCAAAACAACGCTGCGAAGCAAGCAAACATGTGTGCTGTCATCAAGACTAGGAAAGAGGTTTCTCAGCTAAACTGGTCGACGACGTGCGCACCCGCTCGCAGTACGCATCGATGGTGCATGCCACCTGTCCGATGCAATGCTCGTGTCCTTGGACGACGCTGTCAGTGAGGGTCACGGCCACGTCAGTTCGGTACCCCGGTACGCTCTCCGAACATCCGTTCCCACAGGAGCCAATCTGTGCGTGCGCACTCCGCGAGGTGCGGCTACTTTTCCAAGAGTCGGTGCACATCTGTGTCGGCGCTTTGGAATCATCCTCTCCAGGCGATGATGCCCCATCACGGCAGGGCTTACTGGTAGCGTCGCTGTCGCCGGCCTGGTGCACGTCCCTCATTCTTGGTGGCTGGTGTGTAGACTGGCAGTGGATGGCCCAGGCGGTCGCGACGCATGAGCGGACACCGCTCACCTCCTATGAGAACATTGCACCATACGCAGCCATTGGGTGGCTGCCGACTCACCGAATGGACCGAAGTTGTTCTACAGAGAAGACCAACGCAGACACTCACAATGCCTTCACAGATTTGATCGCCCTGCGGCGCCACAGCCCTCGTGGGTCCCCCCGCGCGGTGCAGTATCAAGACGCGAATGGAAGGTGCCACCCCGGAGGTTGGATACGGGGACGCGGCACGTTCTTCTGCCTACCCGATGCCCATCTCGCGACCCTCAGTTCTATAATTTGCGAGACCATACGGGGTGGGAACGATCCCCTCTCGTCGGCCCTGGCGAAGGCGTTCGCGGCACAGCTTCATTCGCGTACGGCCGACTCAACCGTATGCGGAGGTCATGTACTCAGTAGCTGGCGGCGACTCGTCCTCTCAGCTGGCGGTGGCTGGGTATCGGTTTCCTTTCCTCTCCTCGTCGCCCTTTCGGTGTGGTCCTCGGAGGAAGGACCGGTCCACACAGAGGGAGACGAGGTGAACATACAGCGTTTACGCTCCTGTGTGGCGCGGACCTCACTGCGGCCGCATAACGCCTGGTTACTCGCCGACCATCAGCGAAGCATGCCATCATCACCGAGTGCCTCCAGAGCAGAGACCATCTCGTCACCGTCCCTGATGCTGTTGTATGATGCCGACACGCTAAAGCGGTGTCTACGGTCGAACGGCAAGGAAGCAACGGCTCGATCAGCAACACCAGATAGTCAACTCCGCCACGAAACCAAGGCCATCCGTCACTACGTGCAACAACTTCTCACCAGCATCTCCGAAGGGTTAGCCCTGTTACTCCGGTGTGGCGGCGCATCAGCCGTCTTCCCGTCATCCCCGAGTGGCACGTGGCCCAATCTATTCAACCCAGCGGCGGGTGAGGTGCGCACCGCAGCGTGGCTGCTGCAGAACGTGGCGGAGAATAGGCGGGGTCCGGGGCGGCTGGCGCGAACGCGGGGAGTGAGCGGACGTCTTCGACGTCGTCTCGCAAGAAGAATCGGCGCACAGAAGAGGAGCATGATGCAGCAACGCCTGAGGATGAGAGAGGGAAACCTCCAGCCATCCCCACATCATCGTCTCTCAGCGGTCGGGCATCCGTCTCTGCTGTTGTTACGTGCATTCGAGAACCACCACCTCCATCTCTCGACGGGTCGGCACGGTCCCTCCCCACAACAGTTGTTGCCACCGTCGACTCCCTGGCAATGGCAGTCCCCTGTGGCACTTCGGTGTGGGAAAGCATGACGCAGCAATCGGAATGCGTGACCCCACGTCCTTTGCTCGGGGTCTATCGTAACCTGCTGTACGATGACACCCCTTGAAGCAGCGCCTCTCCTCATAAGACCTCAAACGAAAATACCAGTTGTGCGTTCCAATGAACCCCCCCCCCCCCCGTCGTCAAGCGAAGTTGGCTTTGCCCTCTGCTCTCTCCATTCCTTCAGTTTGTATCGGCTGCCTCTTCAGCAATTGGTTTCCCGTTGCGCGAGGACGTCGTAGTCGTTAGGAGTCTGGAGATCGTCTTGGTCTCCTCCCCCGCACGTTTTTTTGGTGGGGGCTTCAGCACACACAACACAAACACACACGCACGCACACACGCCAGATCCTCCCCCCCTCCTGTCCTTTCCAAGTCACATAAACCCCACTGAGCAACTGCACGCCGCCTCGAGTAAGACTCTCATAAGAGATAACAACGACAAAAATGCCCCCGAAAAAAAGAGGTCAGAACATCCACGGGCGGGACAAGATCTTCCGCAATGCGGTGGAGCACGTCCACATCGGCGTAGGTCACCACATCCTGGGTAACCTCTCCCTCCAGCTCGCCGCTGGCTCACCAAGTCGCCTGAAGGAGCAGCAGGCGGTGACAGCTGAAGTGACGTCCTCCACGGCTGCGGCCGCACTCGCGCTGCTGCAGGACCGGCCTGCCTTTTATCTGGAGCTCAACACTCAGCTCCTTTCTCACAGCTCCAAGGACTTCAAGTCGTTCCGGTGGGAAGTACTGGAACTCTGTGAGACGAAGCCGCTCTTTCACCTGCACCAAAAGAAAATTGCACAGACGTTACTCACGCGACTGATGGAGCGGAGTGGCGGCAAATATGGACACAAGACCAAGAGTGTGGCAGCAACAGTTCACGGAGATACCGACCGCGGAAGCACCGGGGAGGGCTACGAAGCCTTTACTCGCCTCACCATCGCGTTTGCACGCGACATGAAGGAGAAGTTTCTGCCCTACTACGAGGTGTTTCAGCGCGCGGTGGAAGCCGGCCTCTACGACCGTAACGGGCAGTTCATGGCCGATGTGGACCGACTGCAGCTCGTGTACGCCGTGCAGGCGGCATGGTGCCGCGAGATGGCACCCCACTGGGGAGATCCTTCACACCTGAAGCTGGTGCGGCGTATTGTGCGCATCTACGTGCAGCAGGTGCATGACACACGAGAGTACATCCGCCGCCTCGGCGCGGAGTGGCTGGCTTTTCTCTGCCGTCTGTGCCGGCCACTTCTATCGTTGGTGATTGAGGAAGCCTGCGGGACGATTCTCACTGCCTACGAAAAGGAAATGACGGCTCACATTGCGGGGGGGAAGATGACGAAGCAGAAGGAAGCGCCTTTGGGGAACAGGAAGCAGCCGATGAGGCGTCACATGAGGAAGCTGAAGAGAAGGAGACGAGTGGGGCATCCGCTCAGTCCATTTGGTCTGCGGCGTCCGTCACCACGTTCATTGCAACGGGACTCTCTGGCCATCCCGTGACGGATGCCTTAGGATTCTTTTGCGCCGAGATGATTCGCGGTATGCGCGGGGCGGTAAACTCCTCCTTTGAGAGCTTCTACGTGCGCATGCTGGAGGCATTCCTACTGCTGCAGTCGGTAGAACGGAGCGGGTCCGCCACACAGGAGGCCTTCTGCGCGTGCCTGGATGACAACCCAGCAGAGGGGGAAGACGATGACCGTGACAGGCGCGCCGCACCGAATTTGTCCGTCCACACGGATACGTGGGTGCACGTTTACGGACCAGAGGACGCGTCCGAAATGGAACTGGACTCCGCTGAGGTGGGGAAGACATGCAACACGCCGGTGGCCGTTTCGCAGGCCAAGCGTATTGTGCGCGAAGTGGGCTGCGCGGCCCTCTCGGCTGCCTTCGCCTCTGTCCTACGGGAG
Source organism: Drosophila differens (assembly GCA_037043665.1). Taxonomy (NCBI): domain Eukaryota; kingdom Metazoa; phylum Arthropoda; class Insecta; order Diptera; family Drosophilidae; genus Drosophila; species Drosophila differens. The sequence goes on from JBAMAZ010000017.1 coordinate 15,961, forward strand.
ACGAGGAAACATTCTTCTTTGTCGAATGCCCCTGCTGTGGTGGGCGCTGAGGAGACCGAGAGCGATGTTCCTGAGGTTGACGAAATTGCCGTAGAGGACGACACGGACGCGGGCTTCCGACCCACTCACCGCCTCCTGCGCGCTGTGGTGGCGTGTCTGCAGCCTGGGCATGCCGAGCCCGTGCGCATCCTCGCGGCGCTGTTGACCGCCTCTGAGTACTTCCTATGGAAAGATCAAAACGAGGGCGAACTCCTCAGGGAAGTAGCCAAGAAGTTGCGCAGCGACCTCAGGAAACACTTGAAAGAGGCGACGCCGAGACTGTCCTACTGCCGTATGTTGCGCCGTGCTAGAGCTCCTCTATCCTATATGCGTTTCTTCGTACGTTATTCCGGAGACGGCGGGCGTCCTTGCGGCTCCCACGAGTTGGCTCCTGCAGCTGCAGAAGGTCTTTCTACCGGTGGGCAAGGTCGCCGTGGCCGTGGCTGTCCAGGTTGGCTACTCCTCGCAGCCCTCCCCCTAGTAGTGCCACCGTCTCCGAGATGGGTCAGGTACTCCTCTTGGCCTTCAGCCAAGACATACTACAGAAAAATTTCGCTTGTTGTCTGGCGGAGGAGCGGCGTCTCGCTGAGGAGGTCGGTGATGGTGAGTCCTCCGAAGAGGAGACGGACGGCGAGGCGGAGTTCTTCGAAGAGAGCTTTGAGGAGGAGGGCGTCGGCAGCATCCGTGGCGGCACGAAAGTTCCACTCGCACTGAAGAAGAGGGCACGCCAAGCCGCCCCGTCGAAGGTAGTTCCGTCCTACCTGACGCCGTTGGCGCTCACACTACTCCATACAATCTGTGACGCATCGTGGGCCGTGCGAATGAACACCTTGGGGGTGCCCTCACCACAAAGAAGATGGGCACCACTTTCCTCGCAACAGCAGCTGTTGAAATCGAACGTGCCCTGCTACTCGCACGCCTCGTGAACGATCGCACACGCCACCTCAGTAGTAGTCCTCTGCAGCAGCTTCTCCGTCTAAAGTCGGTGAAGGACGACAGCAAAGGCACCCCCATCAGCGCTGGTGCTGGTGCAGAACTGACCAAGGTTCTTGAGACGCTTGTTCTCTGCGTCGCTCAACTCGCCGACGCCACCACATGGTCCCAGGCCACGCGTCGCCGTCAGCGCATGGAGTGGCTCACAGTTGCCCTCCCTCTGGTGAACACGCTTACCAACACGCCATGTGCGTCGGCGCTTAACGCCGCCCTTCTGGGGGTGCTGCAGTCCATCCGCAGCCCTGTCGAGTCAACGACGTCGACTGCTGGAGGTGAGTACCTCACCACGGGCTATTCCCTCTACGCCCAGATCTCTGCACAGCTGGTCCACGCGACAACGGAGCAGCTCAACAAACATTGCCGCCTCGCACGCCTGCAGCAGAAGAAAGCTAAGAAGGCGGGGGCAGCGGCAGCTCCTGCCAACCCGGATGCTCCGAGGGACCTCCTGACCCTCCAGAGCGAGAGCCGTCGGCACCTCTGCCAAACCATCACACTGCTCGCGAACGGCTTTCGCCGAGCTGCACCCGCGCCTGAGCAACCTTCTTCTTCTCCGGAATTTCTGGATGATAGCATTCTGTACAACAGCTCGGTGAGTAGCGGCATCGACCGGCAACAACTTCTCTACGGCACTGAGCAACTCTTGAACTCACTGCTAAGCTCGATCGGCATGCAAGGTAGCCTCGAGGAGAGCTCCTCCACGAGCACGACAGCCTCGCTGAAGTCATTGCGTCTTCTTCGCCAGGAGCTTCCGTCCGACATCCAGCAGCAGTTGGTGGAGGTGATTCTCTTCGAGGCTATGACGTCTTCTGTACAGCCGCTCCGTGTGCTATCTTTACGTCTCCTGCAGCTGCTGTGCCACCCTAGCACCAAGTCCCAGGACCGGTTCGCTGGGGCGGCGGGCATTGAGACCACCTTCTTTGACGCCCTCCTTGGCGCTGAGTTATTCAACCCGCTGTCACGGACTGGTAACCTGGACGGTATCCGGCAAACCCTCACCCCACTCGTCTTTGCGGTGGAGGCTGGAACGATGGTGAACCCACTCGAGCGGGTCATTCTCGCGCGAGCGATGATTGGGTTACTGTTCATCAAGTTTGCGGAGGCCTGGCCCATCGCCACCAGGATCCTAGCGGGCCTTATCCACCGTGAGCAAACACTCATGGCGGACCAACTGGTAGGTAACACGGAGGAGGAGGCTGACGCGCACGACCCCCAGACACCCTCTAGAAAGCGACTAGAGCCTGTGGTGTGGGATTCGGTTGTCAGTCGCTACGCGCCAGTACTCCTCTTTGGAGACGTGGTCAACCAGTCTTCTGCGAATGAAGAAGGGAAGGAAGTCGATGGCGCCGTGGACGATACCGAGGTTGGCGCCGATCGGGATGGTGGTGAGGCTGCTGCCGCCGCGCCGCAGTGCTGCTACCGGATTGCCTTCGCTGATCACCAGCGCTATGAGAAGGGCGAACTTGTCAGTAAGGCCTTCTCTTCCTCGCAGTACATGTCAACCAGTGTGACGCTAGTGAACCTCACTGAGGCGGATCGCGAGGTGGTTACCTGGGCCGCCCACGGTGCTCGCCTCATCTCACCGCTAGAGAATGGAGTCTTAGCGCGGCACGCCTCTACTGACTGCGCACAGTTGCCCGAGTATTCCTCGGCTGCCTGGAGGAAATGATGACGCACAGCTCTGCGCTGGATCGAAAGCTTCGCCTAGTGGAGAGTGTCGTCCTAGAACTCGTTGCCATCCATCGCAACGAGCACCCGTCAGGCGTGCTGCAGGTGAAGCGGCTGGACGAACGTGTCGCACTAGCGATGCATGCCTGCAGCGTCGCCCCGAGCCCTGTCCTCTCCTCGCACGCCCGGAAGCGCATCTCGTCGCAACTCCAGTCTCATCTAGACAGGCGCGTTGCCCTCCTCAGTCACGTGTACCTTTCGTATGTGACTGACGCCAATGCTCGACTGCAGCGCGCCGCACTTGATAATCTGAGCCGACTCAAAGTAGAACCCTTCTGCAGCTACCATGCCCAACTCACACCCTACTGTGATTCCATGAAGGCCTGCTTTAGTTTCCTCTCAACCTTCCACGTGGATACCAATATCCCAGCAGTGGACCGCGCGGAATACATATCCGCGGCCCTGACAGTTGCCCTACCGAAGTTGACGAGCCGAGTAGCGAAGGACCACCAGAAGGATCAGGCTGTCTTCCGCCGCCGACTGATGGGCTTCGTGTCACAACTCTCAGAAAACCAGGAGTCAGCTGTGGTGGATATCCTCAACTCCCTTGTGCAGCGTCTCGTCTTCAGATGTGTTGCTCCCAACTCCGACAGCAGCACCTCCACGAAGAGGCCGCATCTGCAGCCGGAGGATTTTCGCTTCCGCCATGTGGGCGTCGTGGGTGTCGCAAGGCTTCAAATCTCATGCTGTTCGCCGCCTCGAGCAACTCCTCCGGCAGCTGCTCAAACACTATTAGCATCTTGGATGCGCTCCTCCATGCTGTGGGACAACGGTTCGTGGAGTACGTGCCCTCCTGCCTGCATCTCGCGCTGGAGAGCTATCTGGTTACCTGCAAGAACCTCCTCAAGAACCCGTTGGAGGATCTCGTAGCCACCGCCAAAGGTGAGGAGGACCGTTGCCTCGCGATAAACTTTTCGGAGAGTGTTCAGCGGTCTCTTGGCAACCGTACGGTTACCTCTCTACTGGCGCAGGTGCGTCGTGGGGCTCTGACGATCACATCCCTCTTGTTCGAGCAGTTTCCCGAGATGGTGATGGGCACGGTGGCGCCCAATACATCCGGCAATGCTCTTTTCACATCCTACATGCAGGTTTTGTTCGCAAACTCGAAGGGCTCCACGCATGACGGCACCGGTGGGAGCGGCCTGATGGCTGCTTCGCAGAAAAGCCACGTCACTCCCGTACTGCGTCTCCTCACCGCCTGGGTCCAGTCCCCTGTGCTTCTCCCCCTCTTCTCGGCCTTCCCAGCGGAAGTCGTTGGCACCTTTGCGGAGGTATTCGCAGTCAACCACGGCGGCAGCAGTGTTCGCACCTCGGGCCGTCGTGCATCTATCCACAAGGCATCTCCACAAGCCATTCACGAGGGCTTGCGGTGCCTCTGACAGACATTCTCTCGATGAGCGAGGCGACGGTCGTCACAGTGGCTGAGTCGTCTCCCACAGAGTCGCGGAAACACGCATCGACGAAAGTACCGCCAACGACTGTTGTCACGACACTTGGCGACACCTTCGGTGAAGCCCTACATCTTTCCTATATTCACGTCTCTCTACAAACTCATCGTTCGAGGAGCAGGGGCCTCAGAGGAGAAGGACGCCGCTGGTGATTGTGCAAAGGACCGCAGCCGCAGCAAGCGCTCGACCTCCGTCGTGATGTCGTTCCGCGTCGGGATGTGGAAAGACATTGTTCAGGTCATCTCGCTGCTCTCCACCCATGTCAGCGCCGCCGCCCAGTGTGGCACCACCGGAATCGACACTTCAGGGGAGGAAAGCGTCAACGGCATGATGGCAAAGCTCCTGGAAATTGCCTTGAATGTAGTGACACACCCGCTCTGCGTTTCCGATGGCGCCATGGCGATGCTGGCCACTAGTGTGGTAGGCAAACTCGTACAGAGCCTTCCCAGTCAACTGGATAACCTGCGCCACCTCCGCCCCCTTGTCCACCTCATGAATGTAGTGACTCACCCGCATGCCCGTCTCTCCCTGTGTCAGACAGTGCAGTTCGCCGTGACTCACAAGGTAGCGGTATCGTTTCCTGAGAGCCGCTACGGGGTCACGGACTCAGCCGAGGTGCAGGAAGCGTTTCGAGCGCAGCTCGCAGCTGTCGGCCGCGCGGTGTACAGCCTAAATAGCTTCGAGGATGACAACACATCGTATGGGTCGCTACGACTATGAGCTGCGGTACCACGCCTTCGATGCTCTCACGCACTTCTTTGTCAGTGGGGGGAACACGGGAGCGCTGGTGTCACGCAAGCAGAAGGGTGGACCCCGCGGCGAAGGGGCCGAAGAGAACGCCATCCGACAGGAGCGCGACTACAGTGGGAAGTTGGACGTGACGATTGCTCTAACTCGATCCCGCGCTCCAGTGTTGTGTGTCGAGGCCTTCTCCGTGCTGGTGGCCAGCAGCGTTTTTTTCCTACGTGACCCCGAGGTGACCATCCGAGCCAAGTCGGCGCAACTCCTTCAAGCCATGATGCGTTACAGCACTCGACCTCTTGCAAATCCCTCGGAGAAGGCACCACCGGGAGAGGACCAGCCCTACGCACAGCTCATCCTGAACGAGGTTGTGCGACGTGAGCTACT